>BSBK01008659.1:10000-20000 GCA_027943335.1 Chamaecyparis obtusa | reverse complement strand
CAAGCGTGGTCACGAGTGTTCTAGTGACTCCTGTGGGAAGAACAAGGTTTTCACTGGTGTTTACTTAGCCAACCAAAGCTGATGGAGTAGATAGTTCGATGCTAGGATAGACGGTTTTGAAAAATACACAACGGAGCTACTTTCAACTGACCCTCACTGAAAGTTTTGGCATCGACTGAGATCACCTTGCCAAATGCAAACGAAGTCAAATCGCCCAAAATTGAGAGAGGTTATTGTAGCCATCAGAATCATGATCTCATAGTCCCTGACAGTTTGTTGATACCTCTCATGTGGTTTGAGATACAAGCATCAGAAGATCGTTGCCTAATCGTGCTTAGTGCACCTTGGGGTCACTTGGGCCGAGCATGGTTGCGAGCGTTCTAGTGACTCCGTGGTAGGAACGGGGTTGTCACTAGCATTTAACTAGCCAACCAGAGCTGATGGAGTAGATGGTAAGATGTCAGGATGGATGGTTTTAAAGATACATTGTAGAGCTACTTTCAACTGAACCTCACTGCAAGTTTTGGCATTGACTGAGATTGCCTTGCCAAATGCAAATGAAATCGAATCGCCTAAAATTGAGAGAGGTTATTGTAGACCTTGAAATCACTATCCCATAGCCTCTAATGCTTTGTTGATACCTCTCATGAGGTTTGAGATACGAGCATTAGAAGATCGCTGCCTAATCGTGCATAGTGCACCTTGGGGTCACTTGGGTCGAGCATGGTTGTGAGAGTTCCAGTGACTCTGTGGGTGGAACGAGGTTGTCACTAGTGTTTAACCGAACAACCAGAGCTGATGGAGTAGACAGTTTGATGCCAAGATGAATCATTTGAAAGATACACTACATAGGTACTTTCAACTGACCCTCACTACAAGTTTTGGCATCGACTGAGATCGCCTTGCCAAATGCAGATGAAGTTGAATAGCCCAAAATTGAGAGAGGTTATTGTAGACCTCAGAATCACGATCTTGTAGCCCCTAACATTTTTTTGATACCTCTCACAAGGTCTGATATACGAGCATCAGAAGATCATTTCCTAATCGTGTTTAGTGCACCTTCGGGTCACTTGGGTCGAGCGTGTTCGCGAGTGTTCTAGTGACTCTGTGGGTGGAACGGGGTTGTCACTAGCATTTACCCAGCCAATCAAAGCTGATGGAATAGATGGTTTGATTCCAGGATGGATGGTTTGAAAGATACACTACAAAGCTACTTTCAACTGACCCTCACTACAAGTTTTGGCATCGACATGATCACCTTGCCAAATGCAAATGAAGTCAAATTGCCCAAAATTGAGAGAGGTTATTGTAGACCTCAGAATCATGATCTCGTAGCCCCTAATGGTTTTTCTATACCTCTCACAAGGTCTGAGATATGAGCATTAGAATATAACTTCCTAATCGTGCTTAGTGCACCTTGGGGTCACTTGGGTCGAGCGTGGTTGTGAGCGTTCCAGTGACTCCGTGGGTGGAACAGGGTTGTCAATAGCATTTACTCAGCCAAGAGACCTAATGGAGTAGACAATTCAATGCCAAGATGGATGGTTTGAAAGATACACTGTAGAGCTACTTTCAGCTGACCCTCACTGCAAGTTTTGGCATCGACTGAGATCGCCTTGCCAAATGCAAATGAAGTTGAATCGCCCAAAACTAAGAGAGGTTATTGTAGACCTCAAAATCATGAACCTGTAGCCCCTAATTTTTTTTTGATACCTCTCATGAGGTCTAAGATATGAGCATCAAAACATCATTGCCTAATCATTCTTAGTGCACCTTGGGGTCACTTGGGTCGAGCATGTTCGTGAGCATTCCAGTGACTCCATGGGTAGAATAGGGTTATCAATAGTGTTTACCTAGCCAACCAGAGTAGATGGAGTAGAAGGTTCAATGCCAGGATAGATGATTTGAAAGATACACTACAAAGCTACTTTCAACTGACCCTAACAACATCCACTGAGATCGCCTTGCCAAATGCAAATGAAGTCGAATCACCCAAAATTGAGAGAGGTTATTGTAGACCTCAAAAACAAAATTCTGTAGCCCTTGATAGTTTCTTGATACCTTCCATGAGGTCTGAGATACGAGCATCCAAAGATCGCTACCTAATCATGCTTAGTGCACCTTGGGGTCACTTGGGTCAAGCATGGTTGCGAGCGTTCCAGTGACTTCGTGGGTGGGATGGGGTTGTCACTAGCATTTACCTAGCTAAATGGAGCTGATGGAGCATACAGTTCAATTCCAAGATGGACGGTTTGAAAGATACACTGTAGAGCTACTTTCAACTGACCCTTACTGCAAGTTTTGGCATCTACTAAGATCACCTTGCCAAATGCAAACAAAGTTGAATCACCCAAAACCAAGAGAGGTTATTGTAGACCTCAGAATCATGATCCTGTAGCCTCTAATGGTTTCCTAATACCTCTCATGAGGTCTGAGATATGAGCATCAGAAGATCACTTCCTAATCATGCTTAGTACACCTTGGGGTCACTTGGGTCGAGCGTGGTTGCGAGCATTCGAGTGACTCCATGGGTGAAATGGGGTTGTCACTAGTGTTTACCTGGCCAACCGGAGCTAATGGAGTAGATAGTTTAATGCCAAGATAGATGGTTTGAAAGATACACTGCAGAGCTACTTTCAACTAACCCTCACTGCAAGTTTTCGCATCAACTGAGATCGCCTTGCCAAATGAAAATGAAGTCGAATCGCCCAAAACTGAGAGATGTTATTGTAGACCTTAGAATCACAATCCTGTAGCCCCTGATAGTTTGTTAATACCTCTCATGTGGTCTAAGATACATGTAAGGAAACTCAAGTGCAAAAATAGCTTCCTACACTAATCTCTAAAGGAAAGTATTGTGCAAATTCTTTTAAATCCTTAGAATTTCAGATTTGTTAACTACTTTAACAATGATATTGTAGCCATATACCATGCATATAGAAAATAGAGAATGACACAAAGATTTACCCTGGGGAAACCTTTTGGTAAAAACCCTAGCACTCCAAAACCTACACAATGTATTTATCAAAACTATTGCAGTTTACAATACACTTGCAATGCAAGTTCTTTCAGAAGATTTCCAACTCTTGAAGACAAATTGTGGTAGCATAAAAACATTCCAACAATACACTTCCCTCTTCTTTCTTCAAACCCCTAAAAAATGCTAATATCATGCACTTCCCTTTTTAGGGAAACTTCCAAAGATAGCCGTATCAGTTGCCACATGTCTTCACCCATCATTGAAACTTCCAAACATAGCTCTTATGTGTCATAGGAATCCATCATAACCATTTCAACCATGATCTCCTTACACAATTCAAGATGCCGACACATCAAGTGGAGTGACACATCAACATGCCAACTAGACATGTACACTCACACTTAATTACATTATTTGCAAGAAATACATTTTACAAAACAAATAATAAGAATAGGAATTATCCAAGGTTGAGACACCTTATTCCTAACATTCTCCCACTTGTCGAACACCTTGTAAGAGCAACAGGAACATAACAGGAACTAACCACTATAGGCCAAAAGGCCCATAGACTCTGAACACCATTTGAACTTCTCAGTGCCCATTGGTTTCGTTAATGCATATGCAACATTCTTCACAGTATCTACCTTCTCCAAATTTACCTTTCCATCTTCCACCATATCTCTCACAAAGTGAAACTGCACATCAATGTGCTTCATTCTAGCATGAAGAGTTGGATTCTTCACAAGGTAAATAGCGCTCTAATTGTCACACCAAATAGTAATCTATTCTGCATCAACACCAACATCAGAACACAATCTCCTAAGCCAAATGGCTTCCTTACAAGCATGAGTAGCAGCCATGTACTCAGCTTTTGTAGTGGACAAAGAAACCACAGGTTGTTGCTTACTCATCCAACTAATAGCACCACCAAACATAGTGAACACATAAGCACTGGTGGATCTCCTACTGTCAATATCACCTGCCCAATCTAAATCCACAAACCCATGAATACAAATTGAATGTGGAGATCCAGAAGAGTTACCATGGTAACATATGGAGTAATCTGATGTACCCCTCAAATATCTGAATACTCGCTTAACTGCATCCCAATGTACTCGTCCAGGGTTAGCCATAAACTAACTCAGGACTCCTACTACTTGGGCAATGTCTAGTCTAGTATAGACCATAGCATACATAAGACTACCAACTGCACTAGCATAAGGTACTCTACTCATGTCCTCCACCTCACTAGGAGATTTTGGACAATCATCTACAAATAACTTTGTTCCCATAGAAACAGGAACACATAGTGGTCTACAATCTACCATGTTGAACCTATCCAACGTAGACTTCACATACTTACTCTGACTCGACCAAAGTTTTTTGTTAGACCTATCTCTACTAATTTCCATACCCAAGAGATACCTTGCTTCCCCAAGATCTTTCATCTCAAACTATGCTGACAACTGAGATTTAAAATTATAAATCATACCCTTACCCTTCCCAAACAACAACATATCATCAACATATAATGCAACAATAAGAAGGTGATCATTTTCAACTCTGAAATAAACACAATGATCTGATTTCAATCTTACAAATCTAATTGACAACACAAAGGCATCAAACTTAATGTACCACATCCTAGGAGATTGCTTCAAACCATATAGAGATTTCTTTAATCTGCAAACTAAGGATTCTTTACCTTTAACAATGTAGTGCTCAAGCTATGACATATAAATCTCTTCCTCCAAATCACCATGAAGGAAATTTGTCTTCACATCCATCTGTTCTATCTCTAAATCATATGATGCAGTAAGAGATAACAGAAATCTAATGGATGTCAACTTTGCAACATGAGAGAATATTTCACCATAATCTATTCCCTCTACTTGTGAATACCCCTTTGCAACCAATCTAGCTTTGTACCTTTCAACACTGCCATCTGCACAAAATTTCTTCTTGAACACCCATTTACAGCCAACAAATTTTCTCCCTTTAGGCAAAGGTACAAGGTCCCAAGTTTTGTTTTCCTCCAATGAAGCCATCTCATCATCCATAGCCTCAATCCAAGAACCTTCATCTTCCATGCCCAAAGCCTCTTTCACAGATCTAGGCTCATCAGTGTTAGTACTCAAAGCAAAAACACAACTGGAATCTAACATAGAATAACCAAACATTTTTGGTTTCTTTCATTCTCTCATGGATCTCCTCAAGGGTTGAGGTTGAGGTTGTTCTTCCTCTTCTTCTTCTTCTTTCAAACTATCAGAGATCTCATCATTATTAGTCCCAACATGGTCTCTTTGTTCAATCTTCTCAGGGGTAGGAGGAAACTAAACAACATCTTTTTCCTTTTCTTTTTCAGCTGGTTGTAGCACAATAGGAGGTGTTAGCTCTCTGCAAATAACATTTCTACTATGCAACACCTTACTAGTCACATGATTCCAAATCTTGTATCCTTTCACACGAGCATTGTATCTGATGAAAATACATTTGACAGCTTTGTTTTCCAAATTAGATCTCCTTTGGAACATGTGCATAAGCTTCACAACCAAAAACATGAAGATGTCTAATTGAAGGCTTCTTACCAGACCGCACCTCCATGGGTGTCTTACCAACAAGAGTTGATGTAGGAGATCTGTTAACCAGATAGCAAGCAATGGCCACAGCTTCGGCCCAAAACCTTTGTTCTAAACCAGCTCCACTAAGCATACTCCTAGCCTTCTCCATCAGTGTCCTGTTCATTCTCTCTGCAACTCCATTTTGTTGCGGGGTACAAGGAGTTGTCTTATGCCTCTCGATACCTCATTCTTTACAGAACTGTTCAAACTCTGTGGAACAAAACTCACCACCATTATCAGTTCTCACACACTTGATTCTTTTACCAGTCTGATTCTCCACAAGAGACTTAAATTCCTTGAACCGACTGAAAACCTGTGTCTTACTTTTCAAGAAATATATCCAAGTCCTTCTGTTGTAATCATCTATAAAAAATACAAAATATACAGAACTGGAGATAGAAGGAATTTTTACAGGACCAAAAACATCAGAATGAATAAGATCCAAAAGTCTAGAAGACTTGTGAGAACTAGAGTAGAATTAAACACGATTTTGGTTACCATAAACACAATGTTCACAGAAATTGAACTCGAGATTACAATCATTTAGCCCCTTGATGAGATTTTTAGTTTTCAAGGTCCTAAGACCCTTCTCACCAATGTGGCCAAATCTCGAATGCCACAACATTATCTTTTCTACAGAAGCTTTCCTTCCAAAGTGTTTGCACCCTTAGGTACACCTACTGCACTACCATTGGAACCCATTGCCACAATCTTCTTTACTGCTCATTCAGATGGTGGGGATGAAGTGATAGCTGATCTCTTCTTTGAAATAGAAGAACTATTGCACTGAGGCAATGCATGCATCAAGCTGAAACAAAGTACCTCTAGCGAGTACCATAGAACCTCTCATCATCTTGCATCCATCTTTCAAAAAGACAACTTGCACACCTACATCATTCAGCATACTTACAGATAATAGGTTTCATGCCAAACCTAGAATGTGCATAACTGCATTGATTTCCTTTACTCATCCAAGAAATTTGATAGTGACCCCTTCTGCGTCCAACTATCTTTAGGTGAGAATCATCACCCAAGTACACCTTTCCACCATCGAACTCTTCATATTTTGAGAACCAATTTTGATGAGAGGTCATGTGAAAATAAGCACCTGATTCTACCAACCACACATCATCAAATGCATGGGCTGCCAAAGCTGCAATAAAAGCATCTCCATCTTCTTGAGATTTTTCAGAACTTGAATCTGAGCATTTCTTCTTCTTCTTCTTCAGTTCTTTGCAGTCCCTCCAGAAGTGCCCAATTTTATCACAGTTCCAACATTTCACCTTGGACTTTCCAGGAGTCTTAGAACTCCCACGGGATTTGGATCTTCCCTTCTTTGACTTGTTGTCATTCTGCTTTCCTCTATCATTGGATCTCCCGCGAATAGCAAGGGCTTCCTTAGATGAATCCGAAGTCTTTCTTTGCATCTCCTCAGATAGCAACGAAGACCACATCATCCATACAAAATGTGACTATAGTACTTCTGAGAGCCATCACAAGATGGTCCAATGAATCCAAAAAGGAATAAAGCAAGGTCATACAATGATCCTCCTCTCGATCTTGGCACCAGATGATGCCAACTGTGCAATCAATAAATTGAATGCATTGAGAAGATCAGTTATGGATCCACCTTCCTCCATTCTTAAAGAATACAACTTCTTTCTCAGGAACAACTTATTCACCAGAGATTTGGCCTGATACACAGACCCAAGCCGTTTCCATAAAGAATTTGCAGTAGTCTCATCAAGAACATTCCAGAAGAATGGCATCGCTAGATAGAGTCTGATGAGACCCTTAGCCTTCCGATCCTTGATCTCCCAATCCGCTTGAGATATCGTTGGAGATTTCACATCAAGTGAAGTAGCCTCCCATAGATTGCGGTCTTCAAGCATGTCTTCCATCTTGAGTTTCCACAACTCAAAATTAGTGCCATTAAATTTCTCCACCTCCATTCTACTATATGAGGAACTTGCCATCTCAATTTGCAAATAAGATTCAAAATGCTTTGCAAAAAAACTCCCACTCAACTTGAGATTAGCTCAAAAAACCCTACCCAAACAACTAGGATCAAAATTTGATTAGGCTCTGATACCACTTGTAAGGAAACTCAGGTGCAGAAACAACTTCCTACACTAATCTCTAAAGGAAAGTATTGTGCAAATTCTTTTAAATCCTTACAATTTCAGATTCGTTAAATACTTTAACAATAATATTGCATACAGAAAATAGAGAATGACACAAAGATTTACCATGGGGAAACCTTTCGGTAAAAACCCGCAGCACTCCAAAACCTGCACAATGTATTTATCAAAACTATTGCAGTTTACAATACACTTGCAATGCAAGTTCTTTCAGAAGATTTCCAACTCTTGAAGACAAATCGCGATAGCATAAAAATGTTCCAACAATACACTTCCCTCTTCTTTCTTCACAACCCTAAAAAATGCTTATATCATACATTTCCCTTTTTAGGAAACTTCCAAAGATAGTCATATCAGTTGCCACATGTCTTTACCTGTCATTGAAACTTCCAGACATAGCTATTATGTGTCATAAGAATCTGTCATAACTGTTTCAACCATGATCTCCTTACATAATTCAAGATGCTGACACATCAAGTGGAGTGACACATCAACATGCAAACTAGACATGTACACTCACACTTAATTACATTATTTGCAAGAAATACATTTTACAAAACAAATAATAAGAATAGGAATTATCCAAGGTTGAGACACCTTATTCCTAACATTTACAAGCATAGAAGATCGCTTCCTAAGCGTGCTTAGTGCACCTTGGGGTCACTTGGGTCGAGCGTGGTTGAAGCATTCTAGAGACTTCATAGGTGGAACGGGGTTGTCACTAGTGTTTACCTGGCCAACGCGAGTTGATGGAGCAGAGTGTTCGATGCCAGGATAGATGGTTTGAAAGATACACTGCCGAGCTACTTTCAACTAACCCTCACTACAAGTTTTGGCATCGACTGAGATCACCTTGCCAAATTCAAAGGAAGTTGAATCACCCAAAACTAAGAGAGGTTATTTTAGACATCAAAATAATTATCGCGTAGCCCATGACGGTTTGTCAATACCTCTCACGAGGTCTAAGATATGAGCATCAGAAGATTTTTGCCTAATCGTGCTTAGTGCACCTTGGGGTCACTTGGGTCGAGCGTGTTTGTGAGCATTCCAGTGACTCCGTGGGTAGAATAGGGTTGTCACTAGCATTTACCTGACCAATTGGAGCTAATGGACCCCTAGGTTCAATGCCAGGATGGACGTTTGATAGATACACTACAGTGCTACTTTCAACTAACCCTTATTACACAATGAATCATTTACATCTATCATGTATGTATCCATCTGATTCAAATGAACTTTCAAAGCATCAAAGATTGTTTGAAATGATAAAAAAATAATCCTTAAAGCATTAGAAACAACAATCAAACATGTAAGAATTCAAACCATGCAAATGACTTAAGTAAATAATAAAAAATTATGTGTTTTCATTGCCTTTTTCTGAGAAAATGTATACTTAGATCCCTTGTTGGAACTATTGGCCACCCATTAATGATTTTGGTCATAAGTCCTTATCAATACTTCTAGGACATTTAACTTTTAAATCAAAATTGATTGTTACAAATTGCCATTATAGGCTTCAAAAGATCTCAATTAACATTAAGGGTCCTTTTGTCCTTCTATCTCTGATTGGATCCATGGTGACCGTAGGTGTCTCATAGGCACTCCTGCACAAGTTACAATCCACATGCAAAACCAAGTTTATTGACTCAAAATACAATCTAAGAAAGGTGAAATTAATGTATTGAAATTAAGCTATGCACTAAGTTAACTTATTACCTAGTCCAAGTGTTCCTAAAGGGTCATCTCTTTGCTTTAGGGTCTCCAATAGTGCTTCATGATCAACAGTACCAGTAGTCCAAAGTTCTTTTTTCTTTGGTCTTCCTTGATGCTTTGACAACTTGACATTTGTTGCTATAACAGGTGTGAATACATGAGAATAGTTTTGTGCTTCTCATAGACTTCAAATGCAGGAATTCCATTCTTTCTAATCATGTATGTTCGCAACCATGTTCTAGCAAAAACAACTGAACTAGTAGGATATGTGAACCCATCACCATCTGTCATCAGTTGTACAAGCTTTTTTTTACCTTGTATACAACAGCTAACCAATAATCTGACCTCTCATCAATCCCTTGCAGTGCAACCAATGCAAAAACATCTCCTAGCTACAAAAGATCTAAAAGATGGTCATACTCAACTGAAGTGTCCATGTCATCATTTATTATAGAGAGTGTCAAAGATAAAGGAGTTAGATACTATGGAACCCATGTATCCACCCACTCATTTGTCTCACAGTGATCCCAATCATACTGAAAACA
>BSBK01008659.1:0-5000 GCA_027943335.1 Chamaecyparis obtusa | reverse complement strand
GTGGGATATGAGATGGTTTCTCGTCAAATGTGGGGCATAAGGGTGTAGAGCATGGATTTCCTTGCGTTTCTTATTTAACATTGTATTTTCACACCACCATTTAGTTCATGGATATTGTTCTTCCCCATCTTCTATCTGATGCTATAGATGTTTCATTGTATTTTTTGTATAAAATTATTAATATCAACATAAATGAAACTTTTTTATTTTGTACTGATAGAAAATAGTCATGTTGTTATACGAATGAACAAAAATAGTATGAATCAACAAAAAATTATTTGATACAGTGGTGATAAGCTATGATAAATGTCCCTATGTGTGACTATGGTGATGGAGTGCACTGTGTGTTGAGGACGTCACACACAGACACTAATCTAGAGCATAAATTTTGGACTTGCATAAATAAGAAAAAGGTTGTTAATTACACAATATTTAAATGTTTACAAAGAATAAATATTAGTCATTATAGTAATACTAACTTATATTTAAATTATAGGATGGTGGTGGATGTGACTACTTTCGGTGGGCTGATGACACCCCATCGCTGTCTACATCATCTGCACCTTCTACACATACACCTGTTGTGGATGATGAGTGCAAGTCTTGCAAGGCGCTCAAGAAAGCTATTGTCGCCCAGAGTACATCAATGGAAAAAGCAGAGGCTACCTATAAAGCCGATGTCATGTTTCTATGATGTTTTCTTTGTGCAACAATCGCACTACTTTGTTGGGTCATTATAGATATATATGTTGACTATAAGACTTATTTATATTTTGATGTGATATTGAGCAATGCAATGATTATTTTCTTGTTATAATATTGTTTATGATAATGTATAAAATTATTTTAAAAAGTTAAGATTACTATTCACAATATTGGAAAAAAAAAAAATTGTTTATGATTTACTAAATAAAAATATAAATTAATAAAAAAAATATAAATAAAAAAATGGACAAAATAAATAAAATATTAAATTAAAACATTATATAATAATTAAAAAACTTAAATTTTTTCTTGTCAAATTCTAATTCCAATTCAAAATGTAGAACAAACACAGAAATGGATAATGTAATTCCAATTCCAATTTGAAATTGCAAAACCAAACATAGAAATAAGAATTTCTCAGTTCTAATTCCAATTTTGAAAATGGCAACCAAAAGCAGAAGATGGATTGTCTCAGTCATCTTCCGGGGTCAACCAAACAGTCCAAACTATCTTCCGAATACACAAAACTAGAATTTCAAAACCTTATTTTGAGATAATCAAGTTTTGAATCAAATTCCAATTCCTCAACCAAATGAGCCCTAAGAGTTTGAACAACATACATTTCCACAATTTACTTCCCATGCAATGTCCCTCATGTTCTGCTCCCATTTTGTCAATTTTCTCATCTTTTGTAGAAGTTGAATATGTATATTTCAAACCACTGCTTATTATTCACATAAATATTGGCATGATGTTTACCTTCCAAGCTCTCACTCGAATAAAATAATTAATTTATAATCTTTACATATAATTAAGATTATTATAGATAATAATAATACTATTATTTTGAAAACATAAATAAATCTTTTTTATGTTTTTATATTTATTTATTATCTAGAAACAACTTTAATAATTTGCCAAGTTTAAATAGATCTAAAAAGGAACCTCTAAACTATTTTAAATTTAAATTGACTAATTTATTATTTTAACATATTTATATAATTAAGTTATATTTATTAAATACTACAAAATAATTTAATACAAACCCTTACCTAAGAAAAAACATAAGAAAGAATAAAGAGGGAGGAAAAACATAAAAAAACATTTTAAGATCTTAATACTAAATATAAATATAAAATATAAAACAAGCATCCTAATTTTATTTCATATGGCCCTCCCCTTTTTCCTCTTAGAACCTTTAAAAAAAAATAAAAAACTATTGAAGTTTAAAAGTAATGAGAAAGAGAATTGATTTAACTTTGTAATGAATACAATACTTCCACAAAAATTTTTCTAAGTTTAAAGTGGCCATTAATGAAGAATGAGCTTTTAAGTGAGATGCATTTTTCATTGGCAGAAGCTAAGCTCCCAATAAATCGTCCATCTTTATGCATGTTTAAGATGTTACAACATGTCATTAATCATCACATACATGATAGCATATAAACAGAACATTTGACCAAAAGTACAGTTTCCATTTTTGTTTCTTCTACTGTCACACATCACACACGCATTACACCTGAGCGACAATTTTCCACTCAACACAAATTTAAACTCTCTCCCGCCCAACATAAATTCAAAAATATTTAGTTCAAACTCCTGCCCAATTAGAAATTTAAAAATATTAATACCAAAAAACAATCCATTCGATTTCCATTTTGGGCCTGAGCTCCAGTGGTTCAAATAGTCAGAAGCCTGATTGCCAAGCATCAAACAACAAGAAAACATGATCGCCAGGTTTGTGCTGGGATGTTCTTTATATTGCAATCACATGAAATTTCTCTAAAATGCGGCTAATGTTTTTTGATTCAGTTCCATTTCAGTCAATAAAGCCTTGATTTGTTCACTTTTGTTTCAGTAAATAAAGCTTGAATCCATGGCTCTTGCCTGTAGTTTCTTTAGGGAGTCTGCTTCAGCCCAAGAGACATTGAATCATGTAGCTGCATGCAAGGCTTCCACCCTACTGATGATTGGGTGTGGTATTCACAACAGTGGTGGTTGATCAACTGTGTTTAGCGAAGTCGATTGAGCTACTCAGACGTCATTAATGACAACATAGATCATGTAAATTTGGTGAAGCTCCCTAGATTTTGCGTAGAGGGATCTGAAATAATGCTTGTTTATGAGTATATGCAAAATAGGTCTCAACTTTTTTATGATTGTTAACTTTTTATATTTTTAATTTAAATTGATTTTTCTAATTAGAAAAATTCTTATATTTTATAGTTTATAAACTATGGAATGTAAAGAAATAATAAAATCAATTGTTTATAGTGCAAAACCTAATGAAGTCTATTTATGTATGTATTTATTTTAGAAATAACAAATTTGTTTGTTATCTTGTTTTTCTTTATTGTATGGCTTGTCACTCCTGGTTGAAGTCTAAACTTTGTCTTTCATACTTGCTTCATATTGTTTACTGAATTTTGAGATGATGCACATGAAGGAATAAATTCAAAAAGACTTGAGGTATAAATTTAGAAAAATCAATCATATTCATATCCTTTTGTAAATTAATTGTAACAATTTATTATTTCAAAGCTTAATTGAATATGAAAAAATATTTTTGTATATATTTAAATAAAATCAATGATTCGAGACAAACTAATTATTTTATTTATATCCAAAAAAAGGTGTCAATGGTTTGAAACAAACTAAAAATCAATCAAAATATTATATCAAAAGAATGTATTCTGTCTACAATGAACTATAACAGTTTATAATTTCAAAGCTTAATTGAGTATGAAAAAATTGTTTTGTTTATATCTAAAACAATGATTTAGACAAACTAAAAATAATTGAAATATTATATCTAGTAAGAGAAAGAATGTCTTTTACATATTTTGATATCTTAAAAGAGATTGTTGTTTACCAATCGTAAACATAAAAATAGATTATTTCTAAATTCAAAAACATTAAAATTACTTGCTTACAAAATTATTAAAATATACCTATAATTTTTTATTTTCAATTTAGAAATATCATAAAGATTTTTTTTTAATTTCTAAATTTGAATCATAAAAATACAAATCTCCTAAATTCAAAAAATAGGAACATTCAAAACATTAAAAATTACTCGCTTACAAAATTATTTAAAATATAAATATAATTTTTATTTTCAATTTAGAAATATCATAAAGATTTTAAATATTTCTAAATTTGAATCATAAAAATATAAATCTCTAAATTAAAAAAAATAATAGAAATTATTTTATATTTGTTTATATATTTTTCTTCCTCAATTTTTCTATTTAAGAGGGGAGAAATTAAAATATGAGAAGTTTAATATTTATTTTATTTTAAGATTTAATTTTGAAAATATTTATTTCAGTGTGAAAATTAATACTAAAAGGAACATTTGTTTCACTTTTTCTCTTACAACAATGTTAAGTTCATTTATATGGATATTTTATATTTTACAAAATGATCATGTTATAGTTAGTTTTGTTTTTTTAGAATTAATTATGTGTACAATGCATGGAGAGTTCATTTTCATTATAAGATATCTCTAGACTTAGTTGTGAAGTCAGAGTGGATTTTCTATGCGATCTATATTTTTTTGAAGTTGTATTTTATATTTTGTTGGTTAATTGTTAAGCTTTTAATAAATATTATTGATTTTGTTAAACATTCAGTATGCTAGAAATAATGTATTTTATTAAGAAAGTTTAAAATAATGTGAAAAACTTTTGATTGAATTAGCTACTTCTTTTAATGTTTAAACAATATATGTTTATTGACATTGTATTACAAATCTATATGAACTATCTATTTTTAATTTGAATTTGTGATTTTTGTGTACAATTTATCTTATTAAGAGTAAAGATTATATTGTTGGAAATATAGATGCAGTAACTGAGAGGGGGGGGTGAATCAGTTAACCACAAAGATATTACCACTAATCCCTTAAATATCTTAACAAATTATTTACCGTGCCACTCGGTAAATATACAAAGAAATGCTGAAAACTTGATCCTTCAAGTGTGTAATAATTAAACTGTTCTTAAGCATTCATCACTGATTAACTTACATGAATAAAGAAAATAACATGAACACAAGAGACACCAGATTTACCATGGAAACCCAATATGGGAAAAACCACCAATGTAACTAGTTACTATTTTTCACTCTTCTGAAGTGATGCCCAGTTAGAAGCCAACCCGGTAAAAGGTTACAAAACACACTGTTAGGTGTGACCTTGTTAGAGGATTTAATCACCCTGCTAGGAGTGGCCTTGTAAGAGGTCTTGAAACAATTCATAGAACTGTTACCTTGTTAGAGGATTTACAAATGGT